>CM060872.1:17891447-17919384 GCA_030737845.1 Acorus calamus
AGGATGAGGCATTCCCTCTCTCTCACCCTCCCTTTATTCACTAGTTGAGTAAGTAAATGTAGTTCATACTTGACTCAGGCTTGTTTGGAATTATTGGCATGCACATATTGATGCGCGAATCACGTTTTACCCTTCCCTTCTAAGTTGGTGCTATCCAACGCATGTTAGGTTGTATCTTGTGTTTGCATGATTGATGTCATGTATGCATGTTTATGTAGGCTTTCCTTCGAAAATAATTGTATATTGTATATATATATATATATATGCTAGTATGGCCATGAATCTTGCCTAATGCATTAGACAAGTGTATGACCTCTTATGGGGTCATACCATGGCATTGACAGAATAAATATCTTCCCCGCATCTGAGTTATACGTCTTGGAGGGAATTCACGAGAATTCGTTGCGCTTACCGGTGTTTGATAACCGATGATGACGGATCCATAGAGATCGTATTCGTATGTGTCGAGTGTTCTTCTTTTCGTCGGCTTCAGGTAGAGATTGGCCGGCGTAGTAAAGTCCGGTGGGGTGCTCCCAGGTACTACTCAACGCGTATTGGTGAGACCATACGGCCAAGGTAGCGGCCATAGGAGGCTACCCGGTAGAGGCTGGAACCCTTTGAGGTGCTCTTAGGTACTATTCAGGACGCTTGTTGGTGTGTCCATATAGCAGAGATAGTGGACATGGGAGGCTACCAGATAGTAGAGGCCACACCGGAAGAGACTACCGGATGACAAGCGGTGTAGAACAGTCGACCTCATCCCAAAAGTCTTAAGTCACTCTATGAGGGTGAGGGTGGGGGTGAGGGTGTAGATGGGCATGTGGTGGGCTCGAGTTGATACTCGACCCACCAGCTTGAGTAATTGACATTTCCATAGGGTTCGTATTGCGAACATGTAGTGGTTCCTCCCAATATCGTTGTATACCGAGGCCCCGACGTTGAAACTGCCCTGTAAGAAGGCTCCCGCTTGTAGATACTCCTGATGCATTCGGTAGAGGCACTGATCATGGGAGTATACAAGGTAGAGGCTACATGACGGTGGGCCACCTGACGATATTGCGAGCGTGAATCGTTCTCCCCTTCACCGGATCCGTGTTGAAACTTCCTAGGTTCGAGCCGCCCTGGGTGGACCCCCGCTTGTAGGTACCATCGGCGCGCTCGACAGTGTACTGACCATGGGAGGCTCCAGATAGAGGCTGCCCAGAAGAGTGCTATCGGATGACGAATGGTGTAGAACAGCAAGTTTTGTCCTCTAAGTCCCTAGGTTCACCCTGCAGGGGCTAGGGTGAGGGTGAGTGTGTATTGTACTCACGTCGTCACGTGACTCTTATATCCATCTGCCCTGTTTGGATAGCGGAATAAATGAGTATAAGAGTAGTATAAGGGTGATATAAGAATGGATAAGGAAAATGGTTGTTTGTTTGCAGGGTATAACTTAGTGTTACTAAACAAGTTTAAACGAGTATAAGAGAGTATAACAATTCTAAGTAACCCCTAGGATAAGTTATACTCACTTTATCTATTCTCATAGACCCACATGTCAAATCAACTTTTTACAATTTATCACATCAAATCACCTATCAATACCTCTTATACATTAAAGGGCTCACATGTCAAATCAATTTTTTTATACTTTATTTATATTTTATTCTTTATCAACCAAATAACTCAACCTTTATTCTTACATTTCTCAATAAGAATAAAAAAAATACAACCAAACATGAAATCTCTTATTCTTGTAGATTTATTATCCATACTAGCATAATTATATATCCAGAATAATTCAATTCCACTATCCAAACAGGGGGATCAAATATACTCTGGGTATGTCTCCTAACGCTTGAGGTATTGAAGTATATCTCTACCTCATAGCGGATGGAATCGTAATAATTGTTACGTAGTAACACCAAGTGTTATGATTAGCAGTTGTTCCTCCCTGTGAGTCCCAAAAGCCTCCCTTTTGGGAGTGAGGGCGAGCTCAGGGTATGATTGCATCGCCACGTGACCTTGTTACCAGTTGGGTTTCTACCCATGCTTTTCCTTGATAGGAATTTACCTTAATACTGAATTGTTGTGTTGGTGTTTGGTTTCTGGCCACTTACTAAGCTTGTAGCTCACCCCTGGCTTACTGTTTCTTTTTACAGGGGCGTGGTTGGGCGTGTAGCTGGTGTTTCTCTGTGGCGTGGTCTTGCGTGCGTGGAGCATTCCATCCGGCGGTTGGCAAGTGCGAGGTTGTCATCAGTCCTAAAGTCTTGTGTATTTGAAATCGTGCGTGTTGCATCAGTTGTATTTTATTTGGCTAGACTTGGCTCTCATAAGACAATAATTGTGTATTCGGATCCGTAATAATGTTTTTGATTTATAGACATATTGATATTTTATGCTTCCGCAATTCAGTTAAGTTATCGGTTGTCATTGCCTCGTTAGCCTTGTGTATTTATTTATTTGAGTCATTGTTGACCTCTTGTATGATAGCTGATACTTTACATTTGTGCCACGTCTCGGGGACGGCCGCCCTGAAACGTGATAAACTAAGCATTTAATTTATTATAATATATATTAAGATTGCGGGAATGATTACAGAGATGATTTAATGCATATATATCAGTCACGTATTCAATGTCCATAATCTCAGTGGATCTTATCAATAGGCATTGGATTAAAATTCTTTGGATTTTGCTTAATAAGCTCTCGATATTGTCACTTGACTTTTTAGGTCTCACGGACCAAAGTTATTTTGGGCAAAATCAAAGGTGATATTTTGAAGGAAAATATTCACAAGCCCCATTACATAGTCCCCATGTAAGTCTCATGAGGTGACATTGATAACATTACTCATAATACCCTTGAATTCAATTTGATTAATATTTACCGTATTAATGAGACAATTAGGCAAATGTAGAATTCTTTTTATACCCTCCCAAGTCATCTACTACTTAAAAAAATCATTTTAGTCTGCCTGTTTATCTCTGATGACCAACGCCACCACCTCGGGATTCCTCTCGTCGCCCTGTATCATATGAAAGGTGGTTTGACTACCTTTCAAGCATTCCTCCAGCCTCCACATTCTCTAACCTGCATCTCTACTATTTTTTTGAAATTCAGATACATTTCAAATGTTTCTGACAAAAAAATTGCATTAGTTTATGTGATATTTTTTCACATATTTTTGTGATCTGGTGTTTTGATGTTGAAGTTTGAATCTGGAATGTTATTGTTAATATTTAATGTCAATTACATATTCATAATTTTATTGGACTTATATGCATTAATCTTCTAAAGATAATTACATTCCAAACTAATTTATATATTTATACACTTTTTATAAATAGTTACATTTATGAATTTATCTTCTTTGCTATATGAATATATTCACAAATGTAACTAGTCTTTTTTGTGCAATTGATCGATTTGGCTATCGTTTTCAATGTCTGTCGATTTATGTATGACTTTTATTATTGTTTTTTATACATTTATTACAATTTTTTTCTTGAATTTGGTGTTTCATATTAAATATGGTAGCTGTTCATATGGCTTATGATTATAATTTTTTCTTTGATTCTGGTGTTTAATGTTAAATATGTTTTTTGAAAGATTTGATAGAGTTTTGATTTTATATTAGCATATGGTTGTCTTACATTTTTAAACTAATATGAACATTTATGCATTATATTTTGTAAGCCAATTATATATTTGAAATATAACAAATGTTTACATGCCTTAAATTGTTACGCCCCGGAGCGGCCGTCCCCGGGAACATACCAATCACACAAAAACTGACAAAGATCGAATAAGGTAACAAGGCTACAGGGAAGCGATAGCCAATTAAAAATGTGGAAGTATAAAATATAAATAAATCTGTAAATCAAAAACCTTATTACAGACCTGAATACACAAACATTGTCCTGTGAGAGTCCAAGTCTAGTCCAATACAGCCATATGTGCAATACGCACGATTACTAATACATATACAGGAAAATAGAATTGTTGACAACCTCTTACTCGCCAACCAAAAGGTGAAACGCTCCACGCATGAGCCATGCCAGAGAGATGCTCTAGCACCACGCCAACCCAATCCCTGGTGAAAAAATAACACACGAGGGGTGAGCTACAAGCTCAGTGAGTGACAAGAATCCAAATTCTATAAATAATAATATAATATCAGGGCATTTTCCCTTCCAAAAAAAAGAGATATGGGAGAAATCCAACAGAGATAAATGTCATGCGAAGACATGACATCACATAATCCTCACCCTTGACCCGGAGGGGAACTTGTAGGACTCTTGAAAGGCAATTAATTCATTAATAGTAATGTGTAGTATCTCAAACTAGTACAACACTTCAAAGATTATCTACATCGATGTATAATACGTTACGATGCCTTGCATCATCCGGTAGCCCTCTCACTGGCGGCCTTCCAAGATAGATACGAAGCCACAAGGTATTGAAATACACATTGAGTCTCCTATGATGTGGTGGCACTATCCAGGGTAGCTTCAACACTCAGAAGCTTCGATGTACGATGATACGGGAGGAAGCACTCCAATGTCATCCTCACCTTCACCCCTAGGGTGACATGGGACTATTAGAAAGGAAAATCAACTCGCTAACTACCTTAACCTTTCGGTATCCCTCTCCCAGGTAGCCCTCTTCCTGATAGCCTTCCAAGATAGGTACGAAGCCACAAGGGTATTAAAATACACATTGGGCCTCCTATGATGTAGCGGCAGAATCCAGGACAGCTCCATCGTCGGGTAGCTTCAACGCGGATACGAGGTAAGGGAGAAGCATTCCACACTCACAATACGATCCTCAAGGATCAACTATAATCATCTAGCAAATAACAATGCTAATGAATTCTCTTGAATTGCTATACAGATGCATCACTCGGACGTGAGTAAAAACAGTTAAGTTCTCGCACTTAACAATACGAAGGCATGACCCTAAAGATGGGTCATCCACACGCCTATTACAGATAGACCAAGCATATTATCATAGCTATCGGTTAATGAACACCGATACAATAAATGAATTCTTCTGAATTCTCATATGAGAGCATCGCATGGATGCAGGGTAGATAAACTGCTACATAACCACCGTACTCAATAATATTACATAAATCAAATGTAACATGATGAATTCTATCTCATAAGAGGTACATAAATCATATAAAAATATAACAAGCAACATCTGATAACACATGTACACCCCAATGAATGATCTCAATGAAGAAGAATTTCATTACAAATCCCTTCATATTAACTCCTTTTCGAGTATAAAATCCTCTTTCAATTGGAATATATCAAGTCCTAGAGATGACAAAATTAGTTCATATAGCCATGCATGTAGTAAAAGACATTGAATAAAATAAAAACACCTCAAATGTCCAACTCCCTAAAATGGCTCAACTAATATAAATCCAATTGCACTCCAAAACTACATGTGTTCAAGCAATAGAAAAATCATTCGACATAAGACTTTCCAACAAGTGAACAATTGGTATCGCATTAAAAGTTTACACCACAATATTAGCTAATATGTACATGTTAACACACTTTTGGAATATATGGAGGTCAAGAGGAAATAACATGCATATCACTACATAAGTGTGATAGTCAAACAAGTAAATACACGCACAATTATCACAAGAGAGGTATATGGACCACATGTCCAAATAACCTATGAATAAACCATGTATATACACACTTTATATAATTCAACCTAGGCCTACTAGAAGATATCATAAATATCATACCAAGGGCAACTATGACACAATCATATTAAGCATTTACTAATATGAAGGCAACACTACAAAATACTACCTATGGCATGCCATACTCTATACTTCATGATATATATAAGATACCACCTAATGCTAACAAGTATGGATCTAATATATCAATACAATCTATCAGTCATGATTGAATATAACTAGGGTGCCCCACGGTTACGCGATGCACGATTTTGTGCATAGAGCGCTTCCCGAAAGGGGTGGATCGAACCACTCACAGATACTTGGATAGCCGCGCGTCCGGTCTACGAGATCTGCAAGAACAATCAATGATGCTCAATTAAATACAAGGCATCTTGACACATATACAAGCCTTCTTCATGAAGACAACAACTCCTGATAGTACCACACCATGCATAATAACTCTTTAACACATACTTATACAAGACTAATTCATCCACTGCAACCAGCCCCAAACATTGGTCTCCACGGCATAAAATACACATCCAAAAATTCTGAAATAAATCACACACATTCTACGATATGTTGGGATCATATTCCATGAAGACATGATAACTTGATTAAATCTCTAAATACCTGAAATAAATTATTTTTCGAAACTGGTCAATTTCTGCCCGAATCTGGACAGATCATGAACATCGGGCTATAACTTACAACACAAATATCATAATGACACCAAATTTCATATATAACATCTAGACATATATATAACATATATAACATCTAGACATATATAACATCTAGACATATATATGATCATATAACATGAAGACATAAGCCTGATAATATGCCTCTATATACTAGATTCACAAGAATCTTGAGGGGACAGAAATCTGCCTTACTTACAACACAAGTCACCACCAATCGTTCATAAACATAAACACCTCATGCAATAGTAATTACACAAGACAATGCTCCTCCAACAGCACCCACACCTACCCACATTAGCACAAACACACTCACAAAGAGAGAAAGGAATACCTTGGGAGGGAGGAGAAGAGGGAAGCCAAGCTCAAACACACAAACTCTTTCCCTTCTCACTCTTTTCTTCTCTCTTCATTGCTCCTCTTCTTCTTGGCTGAAAAATAGGGGAAAATGGGGATAATGTGGGAGATCCATTAGAGGGTCTAGGGGAGGAGGAGAGGAAGAAGATAACATTAACATATGCACAAACCAACTTTGGTCACTTCCTCTTCTTGCCCCTCCTTCACCTTCATGTTCCCCCTTCTCCTACTCCTTTGTGACATTTTTACAAACACATAGGGGGCTGATTAGAGAGGGGGAAAGGAAGAGAACAAGGGATGAGGAAAGAGAGAAAGAATCAACAACAACAATACACACACACACACCCTTTTTGCACTCTCTCTTGTGCTTCTTCTTCTCCATCACCTTCACCTCCTCCACCCAAGATAACATTCAACAACAAATCAGCCACCATGAACATGCACAATAGCTAGAAGAAACAAAGAGGGATAGAGAGAGAGAGAGAGAGAGAGGCACCTAGAGTGAAAAAGGGAGGAGGTGAGGGGTTTGAACACACTTCCTTCATATTTCCTTTCTTTCTTTCTTCTTCTCTTCTGTCCCTCAGACATTTCGGCTGAACCATGGAATTCCATCCAAACCCCCCCCCCCCCCCTTTATTTCCCCCAAACATATCACTCATTAGTGGGGCAAAAGGACCAAATCGTCCATGACCAGATATTCTGGACAGACTTCACTAAAACAGTCATAACTTCCTCAATATAACTCCGAATTGCACAATTCAAATGCCATTGGAAAGCTAAGAAGATTATCTACAATTATTATGTTTATGCTCAGATCAAATAACCTCTCTAGCTATTCCGAAATCTAGGCTAAACATCGAACAGGACTGCTGCCAGGATTTTATATCCCCAAGGTATAATCGGAAAAATACCCCTAACTTTTGATACATGAATCCAGTTGATCCAATTCTACTTTTGTATGAAAACTAACTCAAAACTGAACATCTCATGATAAAATTGGATTTTTACTACTTCATCCAAGGCATTAACAAAATTAAATCCAAATACCAATCGAAACTGCATAATTTCTAAAAAGGTTTCGAAATGCTACGAAAATTTCCATTTAAGCCCAAGTGAACACCAGAACCACAAATATGCAGTTAGATTTTGAAACTGAATGCCCGAACTGTTAAAATAAATAAAACACAATATTTGACCTTTAAAAAGTGACAGTCTTAACATAAATAATAAAATTCAGTTAACTGAACTATTTGTGCAATATATTTTGAAACTAAGTTATATGCACGAAATGTAACTGACTTTTTTATATGATCTTAATATTTTATCAAAAGTCAGTTACATTCATCAAAAAATGGATATGAAGGTTGAAAAATGTGGAATATGGAGAATGACCAAAAAGGTTGTCGAACCACTTCTCATATGATAGATAGCGACAAAAGGAATTCAAAGGTGGTGACGCCGTTCAATGATGATGAATAGATTGGCCGGAATAGTTTTTTTAGGTGGTAGATATGTATTAGAAAAAACGGTTAAAAATAGGAGTAGTTCTATACTTTGATTTTTTACTATTTTATAAAGGACAACTAGACAGCTAATAGAAATTTGACAACTCATAGAGCCTATAAGTGTGGCTTATATAATGGAACCTGTGTAGCAAAGCTCTATTTTGAAATAATCATTTAAAGATTCCGTGCTTATGAAAATATGAGTGTTTTAGACAAAGTTATTTACATTGTTTACATGCAAAATTAGTGATAGCAAGGGCCGATTTGGGACGGGTTCTATCAATCCTAAATTTTAAATTCGATAACAAAATCTCATTACAAACACGCCTTAAACAATGATGGATTTAATTGTTGTGTGTGTGTTTATAATATTAAGTTTTCAATGGTATATATTTAAATGTTATTAATAATATTATGAAAAAAAATAAATTGTCCAATCGCGCAATCTTGCGGTCTAATGTTCATGAGTCTTAGGTCTTAGTTGTAAGAGTCACCCGTCCATACATGATCGTGTATGGACCGTCCGATTGCAGAAACTTGCGATATTTTTTTTCAAGAGACGCTTACCGCTAAGAATCTCTTTAAAATTGGATCATCTGATCGTGAGATTGCGCGATTAAATGGTCCATACGCGATGCTGCATGGTGTTTCCCTATCTGCATAGTGCCACTCACAATACAATGTCATTTTTCTCATTAAGTAGATACTTTGTCGGATGAAATATCTCTAAAAAATTCTATGTAAATGAGAATATATAATTAAAGTAACATCATTCAAAAAAAAAACACATGCATCACCCTCGTTTGGATTGATAATTAAGTTATTATGAGATTTAGTATAGATAAACATAAAATGAGTTTCTGTTTGATTGTGTTTGTAACTATTTTCGTTGAAAAACATAATAATAAAGTATTTTTGTTTGGATAAAATATAAAGAATGTGCGAAAAATTATTTATAAAATGTGAAAAATGATGATAGTTGATTTTTATGTGGTCCCACATACTCAAATGAACTGAATAACCTAAAATAACTTAATTACAGGGGTAGCAGGAATAATTATCCCATTTAATTCTGATATACAGATTTTCATTCTAGCGTTCCAAACACTCATTTTATTATTATTCTATTTTATCCTCATTTATTCCACTTCCAATAATCCAAACATGGACTACAAAAAGATCCATATAAACTTGCACGTCACATCATTCAAAATTTATTCTAGGTATATAATTAAACTTGCATGTAACAACAATTAAAACTTAATGGTCCCCCACAGCTTTAAGTTAGTGTGGGAAGGACATTGGTGTCCTGTCTGCGGACTTCAAAGGGTTTGGAATCCGTGGTCATTCGATTTTGAGTGACTTCTTGTCTTCTTCTGGTGTCACTTGTCTGCTTTAAGTCTTTTCTTCTTTTCCCATCTTTGTCGGGTGCTCCCGTGATAAGCTCGGGACTGTAACTCAGACCTCGAGAACAAAGAATTTCTATAGAAGACCAACTCCTGTTGATGTTCAAATAGAAGAGAATAATGATATTACTCTTACTACATTGGTGTCCTGTGACCCTCTTTATCAATTCTCACCGTTGGCAAGAAGAGGAAAAAGATATCAGTCTCATTTCAGTCCCAATTGTAGTCCAAGACATTTTTCTTTTAGATTAAAGGCATCTAAGTCTCTATAAACATGAAAAAACCTATATAAGTTCATATTAAAATTGGGACAGATATATGAGTCCCTGAAAACTCACAAAAACTCAATTATCATACCTGAGTTAAATCTCTATCCAAACTTAATGGAATAATTCCATAATATTCCATCACATATAATTATATAGACATTAAAGTTCCTATAAACAGTCATAAAGACAAATTAGCCCCTATAAAAGATAAAATTGCCTCTGAAAAACTTTTACATTAAATTGTGTACACATTGCAGTCCCTATAAACAATCATAAAGATAAATTAATCAATGTAAAAGATAAAATTACCCCTGAAAGAATTTGACATTTAATTGGATAGACATTACAGTCCTTATAAACAATCGTAAAGACAAATTGGTTCCCGTAAAAGACAAAAATGCCCCTGAAGGATTTTTACATTTAATTGTGTAGACATTGTAATTTTTTTAAACAATCACGAAGACAAATAATATAATCTTTGAAACACAATTAAATGTAAAAATTCTTCAGGGGCATTTTAGTCTCTTATAGGGACCAATTTGTCTTTACGATTATTTATAAAGACTGTAATGTCTATCCAATTAAATATAAAAGTCTTTCAGGGACAATTTTTTCTTTTGCAGGGACTAATTTGTCTTTATGATTGTTTATAGGGACTACAATGTGTACACAATTTAATGTAAAAGTTTTTTAGGGACAATTTTGTATTTTGTAAGGACTAATTTATCTTTATAACTGTTTATAGGGACTTTAATGTCTACATAATTATATGTGATGGAATATTCTGAAAATATTCCATTAAGTTTGGTTGGAAATTTAACTCACGAATGATAATTGGGTTTTTGTAAGTTTCAAGGACTCGTACGTCTGTTCCAATTTTAGTATGGACTTATATAGGTTTTTCCATGTTTGTAGGGACTTAAATGTCTTTAATTTTTTTTTTTTAATCATATACTCATATTTTGAAGTGTATGCTGTTATATGAAATGAAATATATAATGAAAAACATTAGTATGTATTTTTTCACGGTGAAAAAATGAAAAACAAATTGGATCATATACTATGATAGGAGTCATATACTATGATAGTGTAATATATACTACGTTATCATAATGTATGTGGCTGTAAAACAGGCTATAAAAAGAACCGCGTGTATAAGGAAAAAAACAGCCCTGTTAAGCTAAATTGTATTGGGCTCCAATCCACTGTTGTTCTGAACTGTTGTACTCGGCTTAGGCCCACTATTGTTCTCAGGTTTATGTAAGGGGTAGTGTCGCCCACTCACCCTTGTCCGGGCCTCTTTGTAATAATAATAATAATAATAATAATAGGAGTCCTGCTATTTATAAATCTCATTAGGTGTCATGTTTTAATTGATTAATTATTTGACTTTTAAAATACTTTGAAAAAATAAAATACTTAAATACCCTTCTTATCTAATATGTATCAAAACACTGAACGAAAACACCGAACGAGACCGAACGGCTAACAACCGCGGATGGAGGCAGACGGCAGCGGTGGATAACGGGAGCGGACGTGATTTATTTATTTATTCAATCAATCACACGTATGGATGATTAATCGTGTGGTGGACGATTTTATTTATTTTTAATCAATCTGATTGGCAGATCTTCTTCAGTTTTTATTTTTTTTTCTCAAAAGCTCCTTCAGACAGATCTTGGGGACAGCGGCTCAACGACACTCGTCAACGTCAATGGTCGGCTGTGGTGTCTCTGCAACAATGGAAGCAGTGTTTCCAAGGAGGGGAAGGAGGGGAGAATGGAGAAGAAAAAAATTAAGTTTTTAGAGGCGGAAGCTCTTGTATCAATTGTTAATGCAAATGAGTTTTTAAAATTAAATATGTATTTGGATTTCATATAATGTAACTAGATTTGAAACAATGTATCTTTTTCAAAACAACCGAGTTTTCATATTTAAATATGTATCTAAAATTTAATATAATGCAACTGGATTATAATGTAATTAGATCTGAAACATGTTTTTGAATTTCATATGTAATAGTGTATAGATTCGCTGTATCTGGAACAATGTATGTGGAACAATGTATCTGAACTTCATATAATGTAACTTTAAGTATGTATATTTCATAAAATGTAACTAGATCTAGAATTTAATTATAACTGAATTTTCAATGCAACTGAGCTTTCAAAATTTAAACATGCAGCTGAAACTTATATACTAACATAACAAATTAATCACTCACTTAAAAAAGAAAGATGAAACATGGCTCACTTCTGGGAGGTAAGTTAAAATTCAAATGTATTTTAATTTTTCAGAAAACAGATCTTAATTTTTTAGAAAATGTAATTAGATGACTAGGGAAAAAACATAAAAAAATCAACAACCACATAAATGGAGCAAAAATATAACTTATAATTATATAATTAACATAACAAAATAGTCATTCATTAAATAACATTACATAAAATTACAAAAACATGTATAAAAATCCCATAACACAATGCAATTGGTTTTTCCGATACATTTCAAATGTATCTGATTTTTTAAAAAAAAAGTGCATGTGGAGGTACGAGGAGGTGGAGGTCAGAAGAGGGTTCGTAAGGTAGCCTAACCACCTCTTATATGATAGAGGGCGGTGAGAGGAATTCAGGGGTATTGATGCCGATCGCCAAAGATGAATAGGTCGGTCGGAATGATTTTTTAAAATAACGGATAGCTTAAGAGGGTATTATTGATAATACCACCTATGCCCTCATGGACTTACGGGCTTGTCAATAATAATAATAATAATAATAATAATAATAAAACTTAATAATTTATTGTAGACTCCATGTATAGGCCTAAAAGTAGTGAATCAAATGAGACATTTCAAACATGGAAAATGATATTTCTAACCCCATGTGCAGTCACATTTGCAGTCTACATTATTTTTATTTTTTTCTAAATCATACGTTCTTCTATTGAAGTATATATTGTTATATAAAATAAAATATATATTGAGATATAATATTATTTTTTCTTTTTTTTTAATAAAAATAAATTTTTTTTATTTCATACACTATGATATATCATATAGTATACACTATGCTATCTTAGCTCATGAGACTACAAAAGTTGCAGAGATTGAACAGACCATGGGGAACGGGTGCTAGCTTACAAAAAGAATATAAAAAACCTATTATTTGCAAGTTTTTTTATAGACATTGAATAGAAAGCAGTTCGACTGGATGCTAGCTTTACAAATTCAGATGAAAATAAATAGCTGAAATGCTTAATGAACCTGAAGTCTAGCGAAATTAGAAGAAATGTATATCTTCCAATGGATGTTGAGAAAAAATTGTATATAACTATTTTATTTTTTTTTGAGAAAAAATGTATATATATATATATATGTATTTTATCTAACGACATATATATCTGACTATGTATCATAAATATCCAAGGTTTAAGAATATATAACATCACATATAAAAGTGGAAGTAGAGAAGACAAATACACAATCACAGGAGACAAATTTTCATTATATTTTCATATTACTGATTTTGTGATTGGTTACAAATGTGGTTCTTTTCTCTCAAGCCCCGGTTGTCTCTCAATAAGATAAAAAATAAACTACAAATTATAATGAAATATATAACTTGATCATACACAACCACAATTTCCCCACAGTAAACGATAATTCGACCAGTGGGGGATCTCCACGGCTACTTTCTTCCTTGATAAGCCAAAAACCGAAATGCAAGACATACATCAGACAATCCAACACAAACTCCATGTTTTGTAGACTAAGTGATATTGGTAGCATTCACGGCACACCCAATATAGGCCATAAAGTATTGAATCAAAGGAGGGTGGATAGGCCTAAAAGGGGCAAATCAAAGGAAAGTGTGCAATGTTTGGAATGAACACTTCATAACAAGAATTGTTTAATATACGAAAGCTAATATGTATTCGCTTTTGTATGGAGGTAATAGAAAGAATGTGTACTTCATTCCCTTTTAATGAGAAATGGTTTCCCCGCTTTATGAGGAAATGAAGTTCTTCATGTTCTAATAGAAGATACAAAAGGAAAAACAAACACTCAGAGGGGTTGATTATTTGTTTCATTGCTCTCATTGGAGAAGAAGAGATGGACACACAATGAAAGGTAGAGGAAAGTAAGGTTTTTTGTCACAAAAACAACCTAGCTAACAAATGATTGAAGAAGACGAGGGAAAGAAAAACTCAATGGGTGCTTGAAAATGTGTTGGTAGGAGAGAAGAAAGTGCTTGTGGTTGGAGAATAGGAGAGCCATTTCTTCATATTTTTAGTGGGGTGAGAGATCTTTATTCAATCAATGTTTTGTGATTCGGTGATTATTGTAAGATTCGAAATAAAATTCTTGGATTGTGTTATAAATTCATTAAATGTAATTAAATAGAATATTTGGAATAGAATATATACATATACAAGGAAATATATCTATGTTTATATTATTATAGAGGGAAAATGTGAGACACAATTATTTTGACAATTTTACAGTTCTAACATGTTTAAACATATAAAACTTTATAAAAAATATGAAATATATACTCTATTGAACTGAGTGCGTAAGTTTCTATATTATGCTAACATAGTATATGCAAACCCAACTGAGTATATAATTTAGTATATTTATTATGATTGCAGGAACAATTGGATGACCGAGTGCATTTTATTTAGTGTCTATAATCTCTGTAGATCTTATATCAATGCGAATTGCATTACGGGTCTTTGCATTTGCTTATCAGTTCTCGATATTGTCACTTGATTTTATGTCTCAAGGTACATATGATTATGTATAATGGGTAAAGATCCTCGGCTATTATATATGTGTTGTGATCGTACGTGCTTTTCTTTTTCTATGAGTCATCACATAACACAATGTACAACAGGGGTTGCTTGAGTGTGTGTGTGTATTGAAAGAAAAGGAAGGTAGTTCATTGTGTTATGTGATACATGGCGGACTCTGAGACAAAGAGGAGCACTATCACAGCACATATAATAGTAGAGGATCCGGACCCATATATAACAAAAGTGTTTTCAATTTTGTTCCTTTGTAATGTCTTCATTTCCAGTTTTATTCTCTCTCTTTTTTATTAAATATGAGTAGATCTTTATTGAATTTAGTGTTTAGATTAGAGGTAAAAATAGAGAAAAATACATAAAATATCACATTTATATCCTTTCAAAATTTTAAGGGAAAATTAATTACAAGTCCCTTAGTATACCCCCATATTAATTTTAAGTCCCTACAACTTTTCAACTTAACAATAGGTCCTCAGACACTGATCCCTATTATGTCTAGGTCCTTAGACATCATTCCCTATTATATCTGGGTCCCCGTCATTAACTTTTCCCATTTTACCCTCATAATACACTATTATATAATGTATGTATATTGTTAATCAACTGTAAATATAACCATTCTGTGTACACTATTACCATCATGTGTACATTGTTATCATTATGTGTACATTATTATCTGTGTCTGTATACACTATTAGTAATCTGTGTGTACTAGTGTAGGCCGTTGGAGAACAAAAATTAGCATAGCCAATTGCAATCCTCATGCGAACCCCAATTACAATGTCATTTTTCTTATAAAGAAGATCCTTTTCTATTTTGAAAATGGTAGGCCATTTATCACTAATAATAATGAGTTACAAAAGTTCAAACTTAGAAGAAATGTGGGGGATAAGGAGATAGAAGGGATTAAAAATTAAGACGGGGGGCGAAATCAAAATGGGGGATTGGGATACAGTGGCACGAGATGTGCGAATCGCACAATCCATTCCTCACGTCGAAAAGAGAAAATCAAAATAATATAGATGGGTATCACTGGAAGACACCAACCCGATACCAGGGAATGACACTCAGTCAACCCAAATAACCAACCCCCCCCCCCCTCCTCCCATTCGAGAGATACTGAAGAGCCGAATCTCGCAAATTTTTCATATAGAAACGCTGGTCCCGAAATACACGTTTGTTGCAAGCGAACCAAATTGATAAATTGCCCATGTCACGGTTGGAATTACACTACATAACATGTGTGCCAGAGTTTGGACTAATTTGATTCATCATTTTCATAACTCCTTCCTAATATGGAAGATGTTTTGTTAGATGAAATATATCTCTAATTTTTTTTACATAAATAATAACTATATACAATTAAAACATATATTCCCCTCCCCCCCCCCCCCCCCCCCCCCCCCCCAAAAAAAAAAAAAAAAAACAAACCACCCTCCATGAAGAACCATTCACCTCCACAACTCCATCAATTCCAAATATAGTCCAATTCCTTCAAAACAACCTCCTTTCTAAAACTCCCAATTAAGCCAAACCAAAACCAAAAACCAAATCATTCTCCCCTCCTAAAACTGTCCCAACAAACCAAAAAAACACCCTCCATTGCATTCACAAAACAAAACCATCTCCCTCTACAAACACAACCCCCCCCCCCCCCCCAAATGGACTACTACAAACCCCACCACCACCACCACGCGCAATCCGACGCCGGCCCACCGCCCTATCCTCCTCGCTACGTCATGCTCTCCGACAACACCCCCTCCACCAACCTCCGCCTGCCCCCCTACCGCCGCAACCTCCCCCGTTACTACTCCTCCCGCCTCTCCAAAACCGGCGGCGGCCTCTGCGGGTGCCTCTGTTGCTTCTGCGCCACGCTCCTAATCACATCCCTAACCGCCGCCGCCCTCCTCGCCTACCTCTACGCCTACCTCTCCCCGCAGCTCCCCCGCTACTCGGTGGAGCACCTGGGCGTGCGGGCGTTCGAGGTGCGCCCGGACACGCTGAGCCTGCGCGCGGAGCTGGAGGTGGCGGTGCGCGCGGAGCACCCGAACAGGCGGGTGGGGATAGAGTACGGGAAGGGAGGGGCGGCGGCGGTGGCGTTCGGTGGGGAGAGGCTGTGCGAGGGGGAGCTTCCGGCGTTCTTCCAGGGGAGGAGGAACACGACGCGGATGCGGATCGTGGTGGCGGGGGAGGGGCCGTTCGGGGCGGGGATGCAGAGGGAGCTGGTGGAGGGGCAGAGGCGGGGGCGGGTGCCGCTGGAGGTGACGGTGAAGGCGCCAGTGGCGCTCGTGGTGGGGACGTGGAGGTTGAGGGAGGTGACGGTGCTTGTGAGCTGCGCGTTGGTCATCGACGGGCTGGCGACGAACGAGAAGGCCAGGATCATTAGTTCCAGTTATAAGTTCGGGGTCAAGTTCTAACAGAAACTACGAACAAAAGTTTTGGATGAGTCGACAATCACCTCCTCTTTGAAAGTTTTTACATGATTATACAAATAGAGTGTTGTAATTAACATGATATAGCATGGTAGTGAATGTGTGTATTGAATGTGAACATGTGTTTAATCATTTGATAGAAATTGGTTTTTCAATTTCGTTGATAAGACAAATCACCCTTCAAATATTTTTAAAAAAAATTGATGAAAAATGAGTAACTTTATCATATTGCTTATTCTCAAATGATATTTTATAATGCGTCCACACACTTATAACCCTTCCTAACCCCCGTGCAACCCGGAAAATGGGATTTAATTCACCCAGATCGACCACACAAAGTCACACTTTTAAGTAACGGTAGACTAATATTGGTTTAATAGAATCTAGAACTCTCTTGCCCTTCTAGATCATTGTTCGACCCAAAAAACGGGATTTAAACATCCCAGATCGACCACACAGAATCATTCGTATAAGTGATGATCAACTAAACTTGATTGCATAGAGTCCATAACTCTTCATACCTTCCAGACCATTTTGTTCGACCCGAAAAATGGAATTTAAATCTCCCTAGTCGACCACACTTAGTCGTCTTTTTGCAAAATGGTCGACTAATACTATTCGAACACATTCAGTTTCAAATCCTCTAAATTAGCTAAAATGAGCGAGCGAAATCAAAGAATAAAAAATCTAAGCCTTCTATTTCGCATTCCCCTATTAAATCATATACAATTCAACATCGCAGGAGCCCCAGACCGTTTCTGCCCCTTCAAGGCCTCCCCCGCCGCCAACTCAAGAAATGTTGGCCCTATCTCCCACTCTGCCTCCTCCAATTAAACCCTAACCGCTTCCTCCAAGGAGGAGAGAGACTTGTATAAAAGGAATGGTAGGCGGTGGATTCAGTTACTTTGAAAAGATGTATTTATAGTTTGGTGTAATTAGTATTAAAAAAAAACTAAATGTATGGAGGTGGCTAAAGTAAGGTCATGAAGAAAAAATAGGTGGGGAATGAGTGGTAAAGGAAATATTTAACTTTTCCCTTATTTTTCTTTGAATGTTTAACTTGTACTCATTGGTAATTATCAATTTCTCATAGGAAATATTTAAGTCGAGAACTCTCATACCCTTCCAGACCATTGTTCGACCCAAAAAATGGGATTTAAACATCCTAGATCGACCACACAGAATCATCCATTAAAGTGATGATCAACTAAACTTGATTGCATAGAGTCCATAACTCTTCATACCTTCCAGACCATTTTGTTTGACCCAAAAACTGGAATTTAAACCTCCCAGGTCGACCACACTTAGTCGTCATTTTGCGTAATCCTATTTTCAAACAATTTCACTTTCAAATCTTCTAAATTAGCTAAATGAGCGAAATCAAATAATGAAAAATCTAAGCTTTCTGTTTCACATTCCTCTATTAAATCATACATAATTCAACATCACAGAGCACTAAACTGTTTCTTCCCCTTCAAGGCCTCCCCCGCCGCCACCTCAAGAAACGCCAGCCCCATCTCCCTCTCTGCCTCCTCCAATTAAACCCTAACCACCGCCTCCAAGGAGGAGAGAGACTTGTATAAAAGGAATGAAAGGCAGTGGGCTCAGTTACTCTAAAAAGATGTATTTATAGTTAGGTGTATTTAGTTAAAAAAAATAAGGTCCTGGGTAAATAAAAAAAAGGTGGGGAATGAGTGGTAAAGGAAATATTTTACTTTTTCCTTATTTTTCTTTGAATGTTTAACTTGTACTCATTGGTAATTATCAATTTCTCAAAGCAATTGAACAATCCCTAAAGTTAAAACAGTAATCATAATAATAATATGAAACCACAAAAAGAATAATATCAACAGCGCTATTGATGTAAAATGGTTGTACATGCTTACACTGAACAGTAACTGCCATTGTTCACTTACAAAAGAATGGATAGTATTACATAAGAATACACCTTAAGCCTCTAATATACAGAGCTTCAACATCAAAAGAGACATTGATACACTTACCATAATATGAGTGCATGTGACAGTGCAATCCAGAGTAACAGCAAGTACTCAATTCACAGTTTTGGAGTATCAAATCTTGTAAATATGTTTGAATGCAATTGTAACTCTTGTTGTCCAATAAAAACAAAAACATCCCATCTTCTCTTCGACCACCTGAAGGTTGGCGTGAGTTTTTTTTTCTTTTTCTGAGAATATCAAACCTTAGCAACGACAAGGGATGTAAAAATTGAGACATCTTTTATGTAACTGAAAATTCTTTGTGCGAGCGGGTCAGACAACTTCCCAAAAGATCTTTCCAAGGTGTTGCAACTATGACTGGAATCGAAGCAGATTAGAGCCCCATTTGAAGAGATCCTCAACACGGGTAACTCGAAGTCTGAAATCTGAATTCAGCACTGCAGGACCCGGATAGTAAGCCTAGCTATGTGCATTGTCTTGTACTATGATTTTGTATATGATACTGTCTCATATCCTAAGCTTCCATTTTGTACAAACAAGTCATCTAAATTTACGTCTAAACGAGAGGAATAATCTGCCAAATCCTCCATGAATTTTGGTCTCCAATACCAGTATACCACCACTGATAGAATGATACAATTCAAGAAATATCATTCTTTTGATCTGAGTGGAAGCCAGTGCACCTTATCAATGGTTTTCCTTGGTTGAAGGTATTATTTTCCTGATGCTAACTCCTTCTCAATAAGGCTGAACATCTCCTTGAGTCGCTTGCTCAGATTGGACACAATGTTCTTTCTGATCCTCTTTTGATGTGTGGTGCTCTTCAACCAAGCTATCCCTAAAAACACTTGGACATTGCATTTCAACCGAGAGGCGAAATCCTCGACCTGGTATCTCAGTTGAAGCTGCAAAATAATATAAAGTTGCCATGAATATAAAAAAAAAAAACCCGCATATTTAAATACCGAGAGCTATCAATGAGAGATTTTGATAATTTAGAAAATTGAAGAATAATAGTAAAATTCCCATACATTGAAGTACTCTCCAAGAGGTACCCCTTCAAGGGTCATGACCTCTTCAACAACCCATCCACTCTGATCAGAAAGAGGGGACTTCTGCTGGGTGCTTGACACTTCGCCCCCATAACGGGAAACCTTCTTATCAAATTTGTACGTATTTGCCTCTGATAAACATCTGGCTTGACTGCTTCCCAGCGCTCACATGAATAGTCAACACAACCAACTTTTGTCATCACTTTATTCTCCAAATCACCCCCACCGAACAGTTCCATCACTGAGTTGGTCTAACAAAGCACCACAAAAAAGCCTATTAGATATATGATTGTTTCTGAGTTTCAAACCAGTGTCCAACTTGAGAAAAAAAATGGTATGCATTCTCAAGATGCCACTGAATAGATGACTTACTTGAATAGGAATAACAGAAGAAAATACTTCTGTCATGCTATCCTCTATTTCCAGAAAGGATCCACTGTCTTCAGTTTGGAGGATTTTTGCATCAGATTCTTCTTCTACAATTTGAACCTTTTGCTCAGGACTCAAGGATTTTGCCTTCCATAGAGCCATGATTGTCCTGTTACAATATGAAGATTTAACTTATGTATGTTCCTAACATCCAAATTTTAACATACATTGACATTGAATCAACAAAATATATCGACCATACAGCCAAATCAAAACATGCAAAGAAAAAGCCAGCAACAGGCAGGCATATCAAACTCTCCATGGTATATGCCTTGACTCGCATATCACTCACCTCTTCTCAACTCAACGGATCTCTCTCCCTTCCATATTACATTGTGAAAAGATTATTATGCTTGTATAGAATACCTTTGGCAAATGAGCGTACATTGATGTCCACAAGTAATTATTAAAGACAACAGCAATATCAATACAGGTCATTGGTTTCTGAAAGACATCATGCATGCAGTGTGTTTCATACATCTCATGTAACATTCAAGTTTGGTCAGCTGGAAAGGATCTTCGACGACCCCGCGCTGGCAGTTCAGCTGCTCACATCTCTCAATCAATCGTCCTGGCGGGCTTTCTGGCTTACGAGGAACGTAGCGTTGTTTAGAGGTGTCAGAGTTTATTGGGAGAACATGTGGGAGATTTTTTGCAGATGCATTTGAGACTAGGGACGGTTTATGGCGGGTGCGAGGGAGGTGCAATTTGATAACAGGCACTTAAGCATCGCAGGTTAAGGGGGGGAGGGGGGATGAATCTCAATGACAAGCCCCGGTTAAATACCACTTCTAACCGGGTTTTCGCCACCGAGATGTTTTTTTCCCCTCCTTGTTTTTTATTTTGTTTTTTGTTGTCTGTTTTTCCTCTATTTCCTCTCACCTCCTTCAGGGTTTTATTTCGAAATATTTAATTAGTAACATCCACCTTCCTTTCAAAGAAAAGAAACATTCAAATCCCATGTCAATCTCTCTTTTTACATAAATACAGAGATTTGCAAAACATGAACTATTATAGAATCACATCACATGTTAGTGCAAAAAGAAACTTTTGGCTGCAAGTGATTACTAGACTAGCAGAACTGATGTCTGACAAATAAAAGAAGCCCACCCCTTTAGGTGACAGTTCAAAAACAAAATCTATTGTCCTATATATCAAAACCATAGCATGCAGAAAATCAACTCTTTGCTGATAACATGAAGATCTTCAATTGGTTAAAAAAAATTTCACATGTCACCCCAGGAAAAGAGTACTGAAATTCTATGCATAAAATGTCAAACTGTGGATTATACCTGTTGGCTACTTGGAAGGAAACAAACGACTGAAAATGAAACTTCAGACGTCCTTCCTCATCCATCTTTTTTGCACCATGTTTTGCATCCATGCCTCTACCTCGTCGAAGAATAATCATAAGCGACGGACTGCCCACTGATGCCAAAGATGGGGGAATTACTTGGATGTCTTCAATGTCTTCCCAGAGAAAGAAAAATTTAGTTTTGTTCCCAAAAAGGTTTGCATAAAACCCAATTATTCTTGGAGATAGAAAGAGGCGCCCCTATAAGAATCCAGTAGAGGTTTTAATTAGGTTCAATAAAGTACAGGATAAATGATCTATGCATTCAAACATTTTTTTGACTGCACAGAAGTCAATAAAAAAATTAAAATATCGAGAATAGAACCTGCATAGGCATTTTACGCTTCAAATGACAAGTAAAATCATTGATGAGAAATTCTTCAGGAGGGAGGCCAAAGAGCTTCTGAAATGTTGAATTAGTTTGAGGTGACCGCACATTGATCTACACATACCAGCATGAAGAAAAGCTAAATAAACAATATATTGGATTCAAAATGTGTGGAGGAAACAATGCACTGCATATAGCAGTAAATGGTTTCTTACTTTTTTTCCAACTTCTTTCTCCACCTTTGTTAAGTAATCCTTAACAATTTCTGTACCACGTGTATTATTCAGAAAAACCCTTAAGTGCAACTTTGACTGGCACGCCTGAGCTAATTTTCCTTGAAGGGGAATCCATACATCTGCAAGGTCTGACAAATTGGATTTCACAAAATTGACTTCAGCATGCCCAAGCGACTTGGCTTCATCAAAAGGTCCATCAAAATCAAAAACTTCCACATTCATTGTGGAAGGTGGATCATCCATTGCATCGAATTCAAATATCTCTGAAAATTCAACAGAATGATTACAAGAAATCAAATGTGTGTGATCTTAGAATAAATTTACACCAAACAGTCTTTCCAAGACAATATTGTTTCAGATTATAATCCCAAACTAGAACAACAATATGCACTTATGCACTGCAATTGGTATTTGTTTAAGTTCAAAAACCAACAAACCAGATAACCCCTGATTTGTCATGAAAAGTTCATTATTTAATTAGATGGACAGATTACCATTCCATTGCGGATCAAGTATTTGAAACTTGATTGAGCTAGTCTTTGTTTTACCATTGCAGCTAAAAACCACATAGGGATCTGAGAACCCAGTGGAATCCACAGCTGCTAAGCTTGTCCCTTCAATCAAGGCAACCGTTAGCAGCCAACCATCACCTTGTGCTTTAACTCCATGATCACTGCCTGGATGTCCAAGAAGAAGACAAGTTACCACCATGAAAATGATTATAAGAAAAACTTAATTTACAAGAGGAAAAGTTTTGGTATGCTTCAGTACAAAAATGGAAATTAACTGCTCTTGCTAAGGAGTTCATTGGTTCAAAGAAAGCAGTAAACATATTTGATGAGTCCAATGTGAAGTTAGGCACAATATCTCAGTCCAGTGCAAAGACCACATAATATGCTCCACAGGTGAGAATTACATAGTTTGGTATAACCGATCAGTATGATTCCCTGGGCATGTTAACATTTATTGACTATTTATATCAATGCTCTATTAATTACATATATCTGCTAGAAGTAGCAAACATAAGGCATCTATTTCTTATAAGGCATTTATTTCGATGTTTCAGGAAATATAGCATTCTAGTTCTTCGATAATGTGTGTAATCGGCACAAAAAAAATCCCTTCATTCAAAAGATATAAACTTACAGAAACAACAGATTTCCTGATGATATACTTAATATTTTTCTTCTCAGGGTAAAATGTAAAATTTAGTATGCTAGTAGAAGGTGAGAAAAAGGTTACCTCTTTGCACTCTGGCCTGCAAGAAACATGCGATCATGTCTAGGACGCGCTTGCCTTGAAGAACTAGAATTCCACACACAATTATTTCCCCTATAGAATCAGGCAAGTCCAGACCAACAAACTCAAGCCCTTGAATAGTGCTAGGATTGGCTAGCAGGATATGTACAGATACATACACCACCAAAAGGATGGTAATGACTACAGTGAAATTCCCAAAATATCGAACTGCCAACTTCCAATCTGACTCTTCCTCTACCTGTAGAGATGCCAGAATCTGCTCCTTTCCAGACAAAAGGTCTTTTGGATCGACCATTTTAACATTTTTGGAAAGCAAGTCTGCAAACTCGGCATAGTTATCCTTTAGCCCTTGCCGTGCACCATTTTCAATCATACTTTTCATCATGGTGCTCTGCAAAAAATTCATGCGCCATGAAATTACCAGCCGTGATGATAAATCTTCTGATGGCAACTCAGGTCCGGGCATAATGCAAAACAGCAACTCTGTCCTGAAATAGCTTCCGTATGGAACATCCGGAGTGCTGACAACAACTAATACCGCATATTCCTTTCCATTAGCTTTCAGATACATCTGTTCTTCCATAGCTCTCACAGCCTTCACTAATTTACTTGCGGCTTTCAAATAGGTTACCACTCGTTTCAATCTTTCCCCACTATTTTCAAACTGCCAAGGTCCTTCTTGCAGCTCAGTTGTGCCCTGCACCTCTGCCAAGGAACGCCAAAATTTTGAGCTATCGGAAAAGAGAAGGGAGTTGAGATCACTTGGAGAGACCACAAAAGACTGGTCTAGAAGTACTCCTCCTGGTAAATTTCCAGGCATTTCTCCTCCATCATCTCTTGATTCCATACTTTTTATTGCTTCATCGAATGTGCTGTGGGAAGAAAACTCATCAGATTTTTGCTCACTAATGACAGGCTCCACTGGTATCTCCGATAAGTTAAGATCTCTACTGGAAATGAATGAATCTTCCCCATTTTTTCCAACAAAAATTTGTACAAGACGTTCCAGCAAGGAAGTCGAATTTAAGTTTTCTTCCGTAGCAGGTGTAGACCCCACCCCTTCTAATGATGTAGATGATCTTGCGGACACATCAGAGGATAATGAAACCGAATCCCTAGGCACATCTGTGGTTTTCTCTATCTGTACCTCACGGTCATCATGATAAGACTGTGGCATGGTTCGCAGTTCTCCTGAGAAATTGTTGTTCTGAGATAAAGATATAGTGAGACGAATATCTCCTGCAAGAAATCCAATGCAAAATTATTTCCTACTGGAGGCATCTCACATCCTAATACTATGCATAATATGATATATTATTAATTTTAGATTGCACATGATACAAGCTCATCCTAACATTTGGAAATTAATATGAAGAATATGATAGTTCCTTTTCTGTTATACATCTATCCTGATAAATAAAATTCCAATAATTGCCAGTAACATTGCTTGATAAAAACAGAGTATAGAAGGTATGACTGAAAATTAGCAAACTGGATTGAATATCCGAGATAAAACAATGAAATTTTCACAGCCAAAAACAAGAATATAAATTTATTATTGCACCACAGGCTTGTCTCCGTTGATTGAAATTCTGGTACATTATGCCCATATGAGAGAAGCATAAAAATCCACCAAAGTCCAACCTATAATAGGAAACTAAAATTTTCATAACTAAATACCTTCCTTAAAGGCTCAAAAATGTCTTAGCTATAGTCCCATTATACCATTTCTTTCCAAGGATTGATTTGATTTTTTTAATGAAATTTTCCAAGCATTGATATATCAATAAGAACAAACTTTGCCGATTTGAAAAGAGGAACCCCAAAATGTCAAATAACCATCAGGATCAGATGTTCTCCCCCAAGAAACAGTTTATTTCTGTAAAAGTAATCATATAACTGGTTACTTGAAAAAAATGCACATGTAAAAACAAATTAAACCATTCATATAAAAGAAAGAGAGACAAAAACTCATTTGAAGTTCACATCATTATAAGAGCAAGCAGAAAAAAAACATTTGAGATCACATCCAATAGCATGTTCCAAGCCTCCAAGAGTTCTCTAATAGAAACAATCTCTGGTAGACTTATTTGTACAAATTCAACCTATAAAAAATTTCAAGAACAAGGTTCTAGAAGGTTCCAATAGATATTGTCCACAAAAGCCGCACCCATTACCGGAAGCTTCCTAACCCAATCTTTGACAATGAAATTCATCAATTACTCCTCCTGAACATGGTTCAAGGTAATATAAATGAAAAGGCTATAACCAAATCCTCAAACAGATCTATGGAAATTTTGTATTTGAAGAAAGGAATATGAGATTTACAATAAGAAGCTTGGCACAGATAAAGTGGTTTATCTGATCTTTGGTGTAAAAAAGTGATTCTGAATTAACCATGACCTCATATTAAAGGAACCCATTTTGTGCACATTACATTCACCACAAACAAAGCATCCATCAAAAGCCACTCATTTTTATAGACTGATATTTCAGGTATGCAACACGATGACTTCCTAGATGGTCATCTTCCTAGCATTCCTCTCACCCAAGATCGCTTTACTTTCAAAGTTCTGATGGGATATACTGCATTAGTGCTAGTATGATCGCAACCCCAAAGCAAGTCGCTTTTATTTGAAACATCAACTACAGTTCAGCATATGAAACAAAAGAAACACAATTGATCAACAACCAAAAAAGATCCCAAATTTAAGAACAATGTACCGCATTCTCTGCTCTTGGACTTCTTGCTCTTGGGCTGGAGAGCAAACCAAGCGGGTCCAAGAGTCATGTTGTCCGACTCCAACACCTGTGAAACGGGCACCTTAACCTGCCCAAGGAAGTCGTCACTGAAGTACTTGTCCTCATCCAACACGGACACGCTCAACTCCTCACTCAAGTCATCAACTTTGAAGTTGAACTCCTCATCCCAACACGGGTTCAAGCTCTTCTTGACCACCTTGGTCCTGAATTTGTACCTCCCGAGGTGGAGTCGGACGTACGGATCGCTCAGCCCGTTGAGATCCATTGCGGGCAGGTTCCGCGCTTCGATCACACGCACTTTGAGCTTCATTTGGGGCCAAAAATATAAAAAAACGAAAAAAAAAATCCAACTTTGATGAACGAATTTCAGTAAAACTGGGGACCTATAAAAACACAACAAAAAACAAATCCAAAGCTAAAATATTAAACCCTATTTGTGTAGAAGAACAAAAAAAAATTCAAAAAAAAAAAAAAAGAATTTCTATTTAAAGAAGATCAGTAAATCAAATCACACAACATCACCGAACACACGTCGGGACTAAAATTTAAACGAAATACAAAATAATTTCAAGATCCTGAACCGAAAACGCTACAGGAACTCATGATTTTTAAAAATATATATAGATAGGAACCAAAGACAAACAGGGAGAGAACGCCAAAACAGGAATTTTTGGACGGAATTGGACAGAAATGGATGAACAGAGTGTATTGGAACCCTAAAAACCCAAAATTTATGAACCAAAGATTCGATTTTTTATTTGGATTTTTTTGAAAGAACAACAAAAGAACGAAAGAGAGCTCCCCCTTTCGTCTCCCCGCGTAGTTTATCAGACTCTCGTTTCGGACATTTTGACTTTGTTTTCAAATCGAAACACCCCCTCCGTCCGATGCTACGCGGTTCACGTTAGCTTGATCTGTCGGGGTTGAGTCTTTGTGTGCCGTCGGATTTGGAATCGACGGTGGAGATGGGGTTTGCAATTTATGACACGTCTATCTGTTAAGTCTAGGTCGTTGTGGACTTCGTCAACGATGAATTGGCCATCTCTCTTTTTAACGAGATTTTATATTTTGGTCCCTAACTTCTCACTTATTTAGAGATGAGTACTTCAACTATTTTTAATTAGTTTTATGTCCTAACAAATTCAGATTTTTGTTTTTATTTATTAAAACCATTGAGGGCTCCACACAAGATTTTGACTGTGATATGACCAGTTCAACAAAAGCTCAAAAATTTGAGGAACTGATATATAAATAAGAAAGATAAAGAGACCAAAATGTAAACCTGCAATGCAAAAGTCAATTCCAGCTTTCATGGACAAGGCGGGGAACTTTCGTCACCCGAATGGACCAAAATACCCCCATCTTTTTTGCGGTAGT